>OX438932.1:27205614-27212589 GCA_949316025.1 Lapara coniferarum
GGTTAGGTTAGGTTAGGTTAGGTTAGGTTAGGTTAGGTTAGGTTAGGTTAGGTTAGGTTAGGTTAGGTTAGGTTAGGTTAGGTTAGGTTAGGTTAGGTTAGGTTAGGTTAGGTTAGGTTAGGTTAGGTTAGGTTAGGTTAGGTTAGGTTAGGTTAGGTTAGGTTAGGTTAGGTTAGGTTAGGTTAGGTTAGGTTAGGTTAGGTTAGGTTAGGTTAGGTTAGGTTAGGTTAGGTTAGGTTAGGTTAGGTTAGGTTAGGTTAGGTTAGGTTAGGTTAGGTTAGGTTAGGTTAGGTTAGGTTAGGTTAGGTTAGGTTAGGTTAGGTTAGGTTAGGTTAGGTTAGGTTAGGTTAGGTTAGGTTAGGTTAGGTTAGGTTAGGTTAGGTTAGGTTAGGTTAGGTTAGGTTAGGTTAGGTTAGGTTAGGTTAGGTTAGGTTAGGTTAGGTTAGGTTAGGTTAGGTTAGGTTAGGTTAGGTTAGGTTAGGTTAGGTTAGGTTAGGTTAGGTTAGGTTAGGTTAGGTTAGGTTAGGTTAGGTTAGGTTAGGTTAGGTTAGGTTAGGTTAGGTTAGGTTAGGTTAGGTTAGGTTAGGTTAGGTTAGGTTAGGTTAGGTTAGGTTAGGTTAGGTTAGGTTAGGTTAGGTTAGGTTAGGTTAGGTTAGGTTAGGTTAGGTTAGGTTAGGTTAGGTTAGGTTAGGTTAGGTTAGGTTAGGTTAGGTTAGGTTAGGTTAGGTTAGGTTAGGTTAGGTTAGGTTAGGTTAGGTTAGGTTAGGTTAGGTTAGGTTAGGTTAGGTTAGGTTAGGTTAGGTTAGGTTAGGTTAGGTTAGGTTAGGTTAGGTTAGGTTAGGTTAGGTTAGGTTAGGTTAGGTTAGGTTAGGTTAGGTTAGGTTAGGTTAGGTTAGGTTAGGTTAGGTTAGGTTAGGTTAGGTTAGGTTAGGTTAGGTTAGGTTAGGTTAGGTTAGGTTAGGTTAGGTTAGGTTAGGTTAGGTTAGGTTAGGTTAGGTTAGGTTAGGTTAGGTTAGGTTAGGTTAGGTTAGGTTAGGTTAGGTTAGGTTAGGTTAGGTTAGGTTAGGTTAGGTTAGGTTAGGTTAGGTTAGGTTAGGTTAGGTTAGGTTAGGTTAGGTTAGGTTAGGTTAGGTTAGGTTAGGTTAGGTTAGGTTAGGTTAGGTTAGGTTAGGTTAGGTTAGGTTAGGTTAGGTTAGGTTAGGTTAGGTTAGGTTAGGTTAGGTTAGGTTAGGTTAGGTTAGGTTAGGTTAGGTTAGGTTAGGTTAGGTTAGGTTAGGTTAGGTTAGGTTAGGTTAGGTTAGGTTAGGTTAGGTTAGGTTAGGTTAGGTTAGGTTAGGTTAGGTTAGGTTAGGTTAGGTTAGGTTAGGTTAGGTTAGGTTAGGTTAGGTTAGGTTAGGTTAGGTTAGGTTAGGTTAGGTTAGGTTAGGTTAGGTTAGGTTAGGTTAGGTTAGGTTAGGTTAGGTTAGGTTAGGTTAGGTTAGGTTAGGTTAGGTTAGGTTAGGTTAGGTTAGGTTAGGTTAGGTTAGGTTAGGTTAGGTTAGGTTAGGTTAGGTTAGGTTAGGTTAGGTTAGGTTAGGTTAGGTTAGGTTAGGTTAGGTTAGGTTAGGTTAGGTTAGGTTAGGTTAGGTTAGGTTAGGTTAGGTTAGGTTAGGTTAGGTTAGGTTAGGTTAGGTTAGGTTAGGTTAGGTTAGGTTAGGTTAGGTTAGGTTAGGTTAGGTTAGGTTAGGTTAGGTTAGGTTAGGTTAGGTTAGGTTAGGTTAGGTTAGGTTAGGTTAGGTTAGGTTAGGTTAGGTTAGGTTAGGTTAGGTTAGGTTAGGTTAGGTTAGGTTAGGTTAGGTTAGGTTAGGTTAGGTTAGGTTAGGTTAGGTTAGGTTAGGTTAGGTTAGGTTAGGTTAGGTTAGGTTAGGTTAGGTTAGGTTAGGTTAGGTTAGGTTAGGTTAGGTTAGGTTAGGTTAGGTTAGGTTAGGTTAGGTTAGGTTAGGTTAGGTTAGGTTAGGTTAGGTTAGGTTAGGTTAGGTTAGGTTAGGTTAGGTTAGGTTAGGTTAGGTTAGGTTAGGTTAGGTTAGGTTAGGTTAGGTTAGGTTAGGTTAGGTTAGGTTAGGTTAGGTTAGGTTAGGTTAGGTTAGGTTAGGTTAGGTTAGGTTAGGTTAGGTTAGGTTAGGTTAGGTTAGGTTAGGTTAGGTTAGGTTAGGTTAGGTTAGGTTAGGTTAGGTTAGGTTAGGTTAGGTTAGGTTAGGTTAGGTTAGGTTAGGTTAGGTTAGGTTAGGTTAGGTTAGGTTAGGTTAGGTTAGGTTAGGTTAGGTTAGGTTAGGTTAGGTTAGGTTAGGTTAGGTTAGGTTAGGTTAGGTTAGGTTAGGTTAGGTTAGGTTAGGTTAGGTTAGGTTAGGTTAGGTTAGGTTAGGTTAGGTTAGGTTAGGTTAGGTTAGGTTAGGTTAGGTTAGGTTAGGTTAGGTTAGGTTAGGTTAGGTTAGGTTAGGTTAGGTTAGGTTAGGTTAGGTTAGGTTAGGTTAGGTTAGGTTAGGTTAGGTTAGGTTAGGTTAGGTTAGGTTAGGTTAGGTTAGGTTAGGTTAGGTTAGGTTAGGTTAGGTTAGGTTAGGTTAGGTTAGGTTAGGTTAGGTTAGGTTAGGTTAGGTTAGGTTAGGTTAGGTTAGGTTAGGTTAGGTTAGGTTAGGTTAGGTTAGGTTAGGTTAGGTTAGGTTAGGTTAGGTTAGGTTAGGTTAGGTTAGGTTAGGTTAGGTTAGGTTAGGTTAGGTTAGGTTAGGTTAGGTTAGGTTAGGTTAGGTTAGGTTAGGTTAGGTTAGGTTAGGTTAGGTTAGGTTAGGTTAGGTTAGGTTAGGTTAGGTTAGGTTAGGTTAGGTTAGGTTAGGTTAGGTTAGGTTAGGTTAGGTTAGGTTAGGTTAGGTTAGGTTAGGTTAGGTTAGGTTAGGTTAGGTTAGGTTAGGTTAGGTTAGGTTAGGTTAGGTTAGGTTAGGTTAGGTTAGGTTAGGTTAGGTTAGGTTAGGTTAGGTTAGGTTAGGTTAGGTTAGGTTAGGTTAGGTTAGGTTAGGTTAGGTTAGGTTAGGTTAGGTTAGGTTAGGTTAGGTTAGGTTAGGTTAGGTTAGGTTAGGTTAGGTTAGGTTAGGTTAGGTTAGGTTAGGTTAGGTTAGGTTAGGTTAGGTTAGGTTAGGTTAGGTTAGGTTAGGTTAGGTTAGGTTAGGTTAGGTTAGGTTAGGTTAGGTTAGGTTAGGTTAGGTTAGGTTAGGTTAGGTTAGGTTAGGTTAGGTTAGGTTAGGTTAGGTTAGGTTAGGTTAGGTTAGGTTAGGTTAGGTTAGGTTAGGTTAGGTTAGGTTAGGTTAGGTTAGGTTAGGTTAGGTTAGGTTAGGTTAGGTTAGGTTAGGTTAGGTTAGGTTAGGTTAGGTTAGGTTAGGTTAGGTTAGGTTAGGTTAGGTTAGGTTAGGTTAGGTTAGGTTAGGTTAGGTTAGGTTAGGTTAGGTTAGGTTAGGTTAGGTTAGGTTAGGTTAGGTTAGGTTAGGTTAGGTTAGGTTAGGTTAGGTTAGGTTAGGTTAGGTTAGGTTAGGTTAGGTTAGGTTAGGTTAGGTTAGGTTAGGTTAGGTTAGGTTAGGTTAGGTTAGGTTAGGTTAGGTTAGGTTAGGTTAGGTTAGGTTAGGTTAGGTTAGGTTAGGTTAGGTTAGGTTAGGTTAGGTTAGGTTAGGTTAGGTTAGGTTAGGTTAGGTTAGGTTAGGTTAGGTTAGGTTAGGTTAGGTTAGGTTAGGTTAGGTTAGGTTAGGTTAGGTTAGGTTAGGTTAGGTTAGGTTAGGTTAGGTTAGGTTAGGTTAGGTTAGGTTAGGTTAGGTTAGGTTAGGTTAGGTTAGGTTAGGTTAGGTTAGGTTAGGTTAGGTTAGGTTAGGTTAGGTTAGGTTAGGTTAGGTTAGGTTAGGTTAGGTTAGGTTAGGTTAGGTTAGGTTAGGTTAGGTTAGGTTAGGTTAGGTTAGGTTAGGTTAGGTTAGGTTAGGTTAGGTTAGGTTAGGTTAGGTTAGGTTAGGTTAGGTTAGGTTAGGTTAGGTTAGGTTAGGTTAGGTTAGGTTAGGTTAGGTTAGGTTAGGTTAGGTTAGGTTAGGTTAGGTTAGGTTAGGTTAGGTTAGGTTAGGTTAGGTTAGGTTAGGTTAGGTTAGGTTAGGTTAGGTTAGGTTAGGTTAGGTTAGGTTAGGTTAGGTTAGGTTAGGTTAGGTTAGGTTAGGTTAGGTTAGGTTAGGTTAGGTTAGGTTAGGTTAGGTTAGGTTAGGTTAGGTTAGGTTAGGTTAGGTTAGGTTAGGTTAGGTTAGGTTAGGTTAGGTTAGGTTAGGTTAGGTTAGGTTAGGTTAGGTTAGGTTAGGTTAGGTTAGGTTAGGTTAGGTTAGGTTAGGTTAGGTTAGGTTAGGTTAGGTTAGGTTAGGTTAGGTTAGGTTAGGTTAGGTTAGGTTAGGTTAGGTTAGGTTAGGTTAGGTTAGGTTAGGTTAGGTTAGGTTAGGTTAGGTTAGGTTAGGTTAGGTTAGGTTAGGTTAGGTTAGGTTAGGTTAGGTTAGGTTAGGTTAGGTTAGGTTAGGTTAGGTTAGGTTAGGTTAGGTTAGGTTAGGTTAGGTTAGGTTAGGTTAGGTTAGGTTAGGTTAGGTTAGGTTAGGTTAGGTTAGGTTAGGTTAGGTTAGGTTAGGTTAGGTTAGGTTAGGTTAGGTTAGGTTAGGTTAGGTTAGGTTAGGTTAGGTTAGGTTAGGTTAGGTTAGGTTAGGTTAGGTTAGGTTAGGTTAGGTTAGGTTAGGTTAGGTTAGGTTAGGTTAGGTTAGGTTAGGTTAGGTTAGGTTAGGTTAGGTTAGGTTAGGTTAGGTTAGGTTAGGTTAGGTTAGGTTAGGTTAGGTTAGGTTAGGTTAGGTTAGGTTAGGTTAGGTTAGGTTAGGTTAGGTTAGGTTAGGTTAGGTTAGGTTAGGTTAGGTTAGGTTAGGTTAGGTTAGGTTAGGTTAGGTTAGGTTAGGTTAGGTTAGGTTAGGTTAGGTTAGGTTAGGTTAGGTTAGGTTAGGTTAGGTTAGGTTAGGTTAGGTTAGGTTAGGTTAGGTTAGGTTAGGTTAGGTTAGGTTAGGTTAGGTTAGGTTAGGTTAGGTTAGGTTAGGTTAGGTTAGGTTAGGTTAGGTTAGGTTAGGTTAGGTTAGGTTAGGTTAGGTTAGGTTAGGTTAGGTTAGGTTAGGTTAGGTTAGGTTAGGTTAGGTTAGGTTAGGTTAGGTTAGGTTAGGTTAGGTTAGGTTAGGTTAGGTTAGGTTAGGTTAGGTTAGGTTAGGTTAGGTTAGGTTAGGTTAGGTTAGGTTAGGTTAGGTTAGGTTAGGTTAGGTTAGGTTAGGTTAGGTTAGGTTAGGTTAGGTTAGGTTAGGTTAGGTTAGGTTAGGTTAGGTTAGGTTAGGTTAGGTTAGGTTAGGTTAGGTTAGGTTAGGTTAGGTTAGGTTAGGTTAGGTTAGGTTAGGTTAGGTTAGGTTAGGTTAGGTTAGGTTAGGTTAGGTTAGGTTAGGTTAGGTTAGGTTAGGTTAGGTTAGGTTAGGTTAGGTTAGGTTAGGTTAGGTTAGGTTAGGTTAGGTTAGGTTAGGTTAGGTTAGGTTAGGTTAGGTTAGGTTAGGTTAGGTTAGGTTAGGTTAGGTTAGGTTAGGTTAGGTTAGGTTAGGTTAGGTTAGGTTAGGTTAGGTTAGGTTAGGTTAGGTTAGGTTAGGTTAGGTTAGGTTAGGTTAGGTTAGGTTAGGTTAGGTTAGGTTAGGTTAGGTTAGGTTAGGTTAGGTTAGGTTAGGTTAGGTTAGGTTAGGTTAGGTTAGGTTAGGTTAGGTTAGGTTAGGTTAGGTTAGGTTAGGTTAGGTTAGGTTAGGTTAGGTTAGGTTAGGTTAGGTTAGGTTAGGTTAGGTTAGGTTAGGTTAGGTTAGGTTAGGTTAGGTTAGGTTAGGTTAGGTTAGGTTAGGTTAGGTTAGGTTAGGTTAGGTTAGGTTAGGTTAGGTTAGGTTAGGTTAGGTTAGGTTAGGTTAGGTTAGGTTAGGTTAGGTTAGGTTAGGTTAGGTTAGGTTAGGTTAGGTTAGGTTAGGTTAGGTTAGGTTAGGTTAGGTTAGGTTAGGTTAGGTTAGAGTTAGGTTAGGTTAGGTTAGGTTAGGTTAGGTTAGGTTAGGTTAGGTTAGGTTAGGTTAGGTTAGGTTAGGTTAGGTTAGGTTAGGTTAGGTTAGGTTAGGTTAGGTTAGGTTAGGTTAGGTTAGGTTAGGTTAGGTTAGGTTAGGTTAGGTTAGGTTAGGTTAGGTTAGGTTAGGTTAGGTTAGGTTAGGTTAGGTTAGGTTAGGTTAGGTTAGGTTAGGTTAGGTTAGGTTAGGTTAGGTTAGGTTAGGTTAGGTTAGGTTAGGTTAGGTTAGGTTAGGTTAGGTTAGGTTAGGTTAGGTTAGGTTAGGTTAGGTTAGGTTAGGTTAGGTTAGGTTAGGTTAGGTTAGGTTAGGTTAGGTTAGGTTAGGTTAGGTTAGGTTAGGTTAGGTTAGGTTAGGTTAGGTTAGGTTAGGTTAGGTTAGGTTAGGTTAGGTTAGGTTAGGTTAGGTTAGGTTAGGTTAGGTTAGGTTAGGTTAGGTTAGGTTAGGTTAGGTTAGGTTAGGTTAGGTTAGGTTAGGTTAGGTTAGGTTAGGTTAGGTTAGGTTAGGTTAGGTTAGGTTAGGTTAGGTTAGGTTAGGTTAGGTTAGGTTAGGTTAGGTTAGGTTAGGTTAGGTTAGGTTAGGTTAGGTTAGGTTAGGTTAGGTTAGGTTAGGTTAGGTTAGGTTAGGTTAGGTTAGGTTAGGTTAGGTTAGGTTAGGTTAGGTTAGGTTAGGTTAGGTTAGGTTAGGTTAGGTTAGGTTAGGTTAGGTTAGGTTAGGTTAGGTTAGGTTAGGTTAGGTTAGGTTAGGTTAGGTTAGGTTAGGTTAGGTTAGGTTAGGTTAGGTTAGGTTAGGTTAGGTTAGGTTAGGTTAGGTTAGGTTAGGTTAGGTT